>OX451739.1:484512414-484524914 GCA_948472305.1 Vicia faba | reverse complement strand
AATTTTGGGGTACAACAGTTTCCCCTGTTCAATCTTCTTGAACCTGAAGATTTAGATTGGTAAGTTTGCCTTTCGTGACTCGAAGGTAAAAGAGGATTGGACACTAGAGTGCCCGTAAATTTGCACTCGTCAAAATATTGCTAAGGGAATGGGCTTAAAGATGCCATTTGGAGGCAGTAGAATCTTGCTGGAGATGGGCTTACAGATGCCATCCAAGACTTGGTTGAAAATCAGTAGAATGAACATCAGAATGATATCCGTGTCTGGAACGTATCTGAGTTGTATCTGGAGACTGGGTTCGTATGAGCAAGGGAATGGCGTCTATGTCTAGAGCGTATTCGAGCTGTAACTGCATTTGATTCTTGAATGAATATCAGAATGACTACTGCGTCTGGAGTGTATCTGTATTCTGAATGGGTAACAGAGAAACCTCTATATGTGGAGCATCTATGTGCTGGATAAATTCTGAATGAGTGACAGAATGGCAACCGTGTCTGGAGCGTATCTTGACTGTATCTGAAGTTGAGAACTGTATGAGTAACAAAATGACTTCCGTGTCTGGAGTATATCCGTACTGTAACTGGGATCTGGACAAGTGACAGAATGACTTCCGCGTCTGGAGTGTATCTGAACTTGAAGTTGATAGTTGAATCTAAATGAGAAATAAAATGGCTTATGTGTCTGGAGCGCATCTAGTCTGTATCTGATTGCTAGAGTCTGAATGAGTAGTAGAATGACCGTCATGTCTGGGGTGTATCCATACTGTATCTTGACTTGAAATTCTGAATGAGTAATAGAATGAACGTCGTGTCTGGGGTGTATCCATATTGTATCTGAAATCTCTGATTAGTTGTTAACGATAGCTTTTTAATCTTATCCTGAAAAGGGTAGAATGTTAGCTAAAGCACAAAGTCATGTTGCATGATATGTATGATGCAATAAAATGTGTTCCATCAATGTTTATGATATATGAATGTAATGGAGGTGCATGTAAGCTGATTAGCTGTCTTGCTGAGGAAAATAAATCCTTGATGGCTGGAGATAAAGAAGTCTTTGACTGCTGCCGGGGAAAGTAAATCCTTGACCGATGTCGGGGATTCCAAAAATCTTTGATTATTGAATAATGAGAAATCCTGGGACCACTGATGGGGATTGAAAATCCTTGGTGACTTGTGGGGATTAACAAGAGTTTTGACAACTTCTGTGGGGAATGAGAATCCTTCATGACTTTCCTGGGGAAGTAAGGAGAAATCCGACGACCTCTACTGGGGAATTAAAACCTGGGAGGCTTCAAATGGAGAAATAGGAACTAGAATCTTCATTCTGTTGGGAAATAACTCTGTGGGGAGAGTGTTTATTCTGTCGGGGAAATCAGAAGCTTGGGTTGTATGCCAATCTACTGGGGAACTATCCTAGTTGGGGATAAAACAAAAAAGTTAACTGTTATCTGGTTGGTTCTCAGACTTTTAAGATAACCTGCTGGGGAAGTTGGGGAAAACTGAATGGTTCCCGCCGGGGATTGATAGTTGGAAATTTGACTTCGCTGGGGAAGAAGGTTTCATCTTCGCTGAGGGTTTGTAGTTCAAAGTTTTCAGGCTCCACTGGGGATCGGGAGTTTAGAGACTTAACTCTGATGGGAGTTTTGAAACTTTAACTCCGCTGGGGATATTGAACTCCGCTGGGGATGTTGAATTCTAATTCCACTGGGGATATGCACTTCAAGGTTTTAGCTTTGTTGAGGATCTGAATGTCATATTGTAGGGGATTCCTTCTAGAATAGCCTAAAGACGTTTTCCTACACTTTCGACCTATCAATAATTATCCTTTCTCATTTCGTTTTATTTGTAAGTAGTGATTATATTCAAATGCATATTCTCATTCAACAAATCATTGGACTTTTCAAATAAAACATAAGTGTAAAAAAGAAAGGAAAGGCAAGCAAATTTCTGAACTTTGAAGTATTTTTGTATTAACTTTGTAAGTATTTTTATACAAAGGAGACATACATCCTAGTAAGAGAATGTTGTCGTAAAATTGAGAAATATTTTATACAAAGAAAGATGGATATGTGTAACAATTCCATGGGGTTCTCATTCTGCTATAGCCTTCACAACTCTGAGCACCTTGTCCATTCGTTGCTTCGTCCGCAGGTGACTAGATAGATCAGAAGCTTGGAGTTTGGTCGTGAAGAGATTGTCCTTAAAGTGATCCGACGAGACATAGTCATACGCTTTGATTCCCTAACTTTTGTCTGGACCGCCCTTTCGGGTTTTCGATCCACCGGGAAGCCCTTTTTTGCCCAAGTCGCCCTTTCGGGTTTTCAACTTGCCGGGTGTATAAATTTTTTTTATTTATCCCTAATTTTTACCTGAACCGCCCTTTCGGGTTTTCGATTCACTGGGATGCCCATTTTTGCCCAAGTCGCCCTTTCGAGTTTTCAACTTGTCGGGTTATTTTATGCGTAGTATCTTTTGACTATGTCTGCGTTCGCAGGGTGCAGCAAGTCGTCGCCGTCCATGGTGGTCAGAATCATTGCCCCACCAGAAAAGATGTTCTTGATCACAAATGGTCCTTCGTAAGTATGAGTCCACTTGCCCCTGGGATCACTTTGCGGTAAGATGATCCGCTTGATTACAAGATCTCCGACTTGATATACCCGACGTCTGACTTTCTTGTTGAAAGCCTTGATCATCCGTTTTTGATACGTCTGACCATGACAAACAGCAGTAAGCCATTTCTCGTCGATCAAATTAAGTTGATCAAGCCGGGTCTGAATCCAATCGTCTTCACTCTAACCAGTATCCTTCATAATCCTCAAGGAAGGAATCTGAACTTCCATAGGTAAAACAGCCTCCATGCCATATACCAAATAAAATGGGGTTGCCCCGGTTGAAGTACGTGTCGTGGTACGATATCCGTGCAGAGAAAACGGTAATATCTCATGCCAGTCCCAGTAGGTGACTGTCATCTTTTGAATGATCTTCTTGATATTTTTGTTCGCGGCTTCAACATCACCGTTCATCTTTGGCCGATAGGGAGATGAATTGTGATGTTGAATCTTGAACTGCTCGCAAAGAGTGGTGATCACAGTGTTATTTAGGTTTGTACCGTTGTCCGTGATGATCCTGTCGGGGATACCATACCAGCATATGAGGTTCTGCTTGATGAAGCGGGCAACCACATTCTTTGTAACTGAGGCGAAGGAAGCTGCTTCGACCCACTTGGTGAAATAATCAATAGCCACCAGGATGAAGCGATGTCCATTGGATGCCGTGGGTTGGATCTATCCAATCATGTTGATTCCCCACATTGCGAATGGCCAAGGAGCTGTTAGAACATTGAGAGGAACAGGAGGAATATGTACCTTGTCAGCATAGACTTGGCATTTGTGACAAGTACGAGCGTATTGATGACAGTCAGCTTCCATGGTAGACTAGTAGTAGCCTTCCCTTAGAATCTTCTTAGCCATCGTATGTCTGCTCAAGTGGGTGCCAAAGGTGCCACTATGTATTTCAGTCATGATCAAATCAGCTTCAACTTTGTCCACACAACAAAGTTGAACACAATCATGATTGCGCTTGTATAAGATACCATTGCTCAGGAAGAACTTGGCAGCAAATCTCCTTAAGAACTTTTTGTCATTGACTGAAGCTCCTTCAGGGTATTCTCGAGTCTGGAGATACCTTTTGATTTCATGAAACCAGGGTTGTTCCACTACTTCTTCGGTATTAATCTCATGACAGTGCGCAGGTTCGTCCATTCGCTCGATGGTGATTTGGGGAGCCTCATTATCCCAGTTGAGTTTAAACATGGAAGACATTGTAGCTAGAGCATCAGCTAGCTGATTTTCTTCTCGCGGGAAGTGCTCAAAGGTAATCCGCTTGAAATGAGGTAACAATGTCAGGACATGTTCTTTATATGGAATAAGATTAGGATGTTTAGTATCCTACTCTCCTTTGATTTGACTGATAACCAAAGCTGAGTCCCCAAATACGACCAAAGATTTGATTCCCAAGTCAATAGCAGCCTTGAGACCAAAGATACAAGCTTCATATTCGGCCATGTTGTTGGTGCAGCTGAAACAGAGTCTAGCAGTGAAAGGTGTATGGAAACCTTCAGGAGAAATAAGTATCGCACCGATACCGTTGCCAAGTACATTTGAAGCGCCATCAAAGTAAAGGGTCCATCGGGATCCATTTTCAGGTCCGTCATACGGTCTGTTACCTTCAATGTTGTCCAAAGTCATGATGTCCTTGTCAGGGAAGTTGAATCTCATAGATTGGTAGTCTTCGACGGCTTGATGAGCTAGATGGTCAGCTAGTACACTCCCCTTTATTGCTTTTTGGGTTGTGTACTGAATATCATATTCAGTCAGGATCATCTGCCATATAGTGATTCTTCCAAATAAAGCAGGCTTCTCAAAGATGTACTTGATTGGATCCATCTTGGAAATCAACAAAGTGGTATGTGTCAACATATACTGTCTTAGCCTGCAAGCAGCCCATACCAAAGCGCAACAAGTTTTCTCGAGCAGTGAGTAGCGAGTCTCACAGTCGGTAAACTTTTTGCTAAGGTAATAGATGGCATGCTCTTTTTGTCCAGACTCGTCATGTTGGCCTAGTACGCACCCTATTGAGTTATCCAAAACAGTCAGATACATGATTAAAGGCCTTCCTTCGAAGGGTGGCATCAAGATAGGAGGTTCCAGCAAATACTCCTTGATCTTATCAAAAGCAACTTGACAATCATTGTTCCATTCAACTACCTGATCTTTCTTCAACAACTTGAAGATTGGTTCACATGTAGATGTTAGGTGAGAGATGAACCTTGAAATATAGTTTAAGCGTCCCAAGAATCCTCTAACCTCCTTTTCAGTTCGAGGGGCAGGCATTTCTTGTATAGCTTTGACTTTAGCAGGATCAACTTCAATGCCTTTGTTACTGACGATAAATCCCAAAAGTTTACCAGACCCTGACTCCAAAGGTGCACTTGCTAGGGTTCAGTCTGAGCTTATATTCCTTTAGTCTGACAAATAGCTTTTGCAGATGGTCGAGGTATTCTTCTTCTGTCTGTGAACGGGCTATCATGTCGTCTATGTAGACTTCGATTTCATGATGTATCATGTCATGAAACAAAGCTACCATGGCTCGCTGATAAGTTGCCCCGGCATTCTTCCGTCCGAATGGCATCACTTTATAGCAGAAGGTACCCCCACTACGTAACAAAAGTAGTCTTCTCCATGTCTTCGAGGGCCATTTTGATCTGGTTGTATCCCGAGAATCCATCCATGAAGGAAAATACCTTGTGTTGAGCTGTATTGTCAACCAAGATGTCAATGTGTGGTAGTGGAAAATCATCTTTAGGGCTAGCCCTGTTTGGGTCTCTATAGTCCACACATATTCTGACTTTGCCGTCCTTCTTAGGTACGGGCACAATGTTAGCAACCCATTGTGGATATGAAGTAACAGTCAGAAAGCCAGCATTGAACTGCTTCATCACCTCAGCTTTGATCTTTTCAGACATGTCGGGCCTCATTCGGCGGACTTTTTGTTTGATTGGTGGGCAGTCTTCTCTTGTAGGGAGACGGTGAACCACAATATCTGTATCTAGTCCCGACATGTCTTCATAGGACCAGGCGAAGATTTCAACATATTCATTTAACAGCTGAACCAGACGCTCCTTGACACTTGGCTCCAGGTTGGCACGCACTTTTACCTCTTTCTTGTCTTCCTCTGTTCCCAAATTGGTGGTCTCTAGCAACTCTTCATGCGGCAGAATGGCCCTTTCTTCTTGTTGCAAAAGTCTGGCTAACTCTTCAGGCACTTCACAGTCTTCATCACCTTCGTACTCGGCATGATTGACCAGATCCTCAGAGTCATTGAAGGCCAAGGCAGAATAGTCACCCATGGAATCCGGAGTGGATGGGTACCTGCATTTTGTGAGTGTGGGTGTGTGTAAGGGATAGCCATCCTTAAACAAAACAAAAATGTAAAAGGAAAGAAAATGAACACAACAGTTTTATAGATGAAAACGTCCAATGATTCATTAAATATGGCATATGATAATGAAGAAATGAAGCCCTTACAAATGGACCTATATGCCCCGGGTAAGGCATAAGGTGAAAAGAGTGTGTACGAATTGTTTAATTATTACAGACCAAAATAGGAAATTATTCAAAGATAAATTACTGATTGATGAAAGTGATGGGAACGAAGTCTTTCGCTTCCAAATTGCTTAATCCTCCTTCAACGGTTGGAAAGATCCAATCTTCAAAGTTGTCTTCTTCATCATCATCTTCTAAGGCATTAATTCCATGGTGAGTGATTTTTACGGGTGGTCCTCCAGCCCGAGAGCGATGCACAGCTTTCTGGCCAGCAGCAGTAAAACCTAATCCGAACTTGTCCGTCTTGTGAGAAAAATCAGGCAGTTGCCCCCACACTGTACTCCTTCCTTCTTTGATTACAGCCCCTGCATCTTTGAGGGATGCCATCCGAGACACAGGCTTGGAAACGATAGGCACACCAGTCATTGTCTTCGCAACTGCGACTTCAGGAGAATCTTCCTCAAAATGCTGGAATGGTGTTTCTATGAACTCTCCATCTAACTCCACATAGCGGAAGGAGTTGAGGTGACTTATCATGTACTCTTCCTCCCCATGAACCGTGATGATCTTACCCTGAACAAGATACTTTAGCATTTGGTGCAGAGAAGAGGTGACTTCCCTAGCATAGTGGATCCATGGCCTTCCCAACAAGCATGAATATGAAGGACGGATGTCCATCACATAAAAAGTAGAGTTGAAGGTCTCTATACCCACTTTGATTGGGATGTCCACCTCTCCGTGAACCATCCGCTTAGAACCGTCGAAGGCTCTAACAATGATGTTATTGGGTTTTAAAGTCAAAACCTTCGCAGTCTAGCCTGTCCAACGCCTTTTTTGGTAGAACATTCAAAGATGAATCGGTATCAACCAGGACATGGGCAAGTGTAGTCCCTCTGCACTCTACCGAGACGTGCAGCGCATCATTGTGCTTCCTTCCTTTAGGGGTCAAATCAGCATCAGAAAAACCAAGACCGTTATCGGCTGTAAAACTAGCCACGCACTCTTGAAACTGGTCTGCAAAAGTTTCTTGAGGCACGTGTTCCGTCTTTAAAAATTTGATCAAGGCCTTAGCATGAGCCTCGGAGCATAGTAAGAGAGCCAACATGGAGATTTTGGAAGGGGTTTGCCCTAGCTGCTCCACGACATCATAGTCGCTCTTCTTGATTATCTTTAAGATTTCTTCCATCTCTTTTTGGGTGGTCTCGGGGATTACCACAGTCTGAGCCTTCGTCCTAACAGGCGCTTCTAGTATCCCCTTACCCTTATCGGTAGTATCAACAGCGGGTCTAGTTTCGGGAGCATCCAATTCTTCAATTACCGGACTTTGCACAGATGGTTTGACAGGCACAGAAGCTTTCGAGGGTCCGAAGACTGCTCGTGGAGGAGCAATCTCCGGAGAGAAGATCCTTTCGCTGCGTGTTATCTTGCTTGTTCCCGCAATATTCCCTATATAAGGGGTTTCATCATCAGAATTCTATTGGACTGATTTTATCTGTTTAACACCATGGTAGAAGATTTCTCCTATGTAATTCCATGTTATCGTCTTGTAAGATTTATACGGGACAGGCCCCGGCATGTTGATTTTCAGCGGCACAAACTTAGGATCAGGCGTAATCTTGACAGGCCTTTTGCAGGTCTTGGGAAGATTGTCGGAGATGGTTATTATAGCAATGTCATTGGTTGAAGTAACAAAAGTAGCAGGAGTAACATGAGTGATAGTATCAACAGGAGTCTTTTGGAAGAGGATCTCTTGGGTATCCATCAGGCGTTGGATGCCTGATTTCAACAGTGGGCAGTCAGTTTGCATGTTTGAACAAAAGTAACAGTCTTTTCCACAGCCTGGGAATATCCCAGCTTTCATCAAATTCACTTTAATCACTGGTAAAGGAGTCAAAAGGTCATTAACGGTGGTAACATGAAGATCTTCCACAATGGCATGGACATTATGACCATGTTTGGACATTGGAGCAGATATCACGTTGGGTTTTTCAGGAGCATCAAACTCTACCCTCCTTGGCGTCTATCAGGTCTTGGATCTTGTTTTTTAAGAGCCCAAAAGTTGTTGGTATCATGCCCTACACTGTCCGAGTGGTACGCACATATTGCATTGGAATGATAATAAGGAGAAGAAGGTATTGGGGTTTTTTCGGCGCTTCTTTCAAGTTGGTAAGATTCATCTTCAACAAATGAGGGAGGACTTGAGCCGGTGTCATATTGATTCAGGTGAATTACCGTTGTGGCCTTTCTACCCTTTGCTGGTTAGCTCTTGGTTTGACTGCTCCGAGGTTGATCAGCTGAGGAGTTTTGAATCATCACTAGCCCCACCGTTGGTCGGCGACTCCGTTCTTCCTTGATTTTTCTAGGAATAAACAGCAGAAGCTTCTTTCTTGGTTGGGAAGGTCTTCTTAACAGCAGTGGAAGCGGAGGCATCCTTCTAAATTTTACCACTTTTTAATGCCAGCCTTGACCCTTTTCACCGGTCAAAATTAATTCGGTGAATCCTGCAGATGAACTCTCCCGATTAAATGATTGAAGAATGGGCCAGACAAGGTCCCTAAAAACATGTCAACCAGCTCTCTATCCGAAAAAGGTGGCTGCACTCTTCCATCCAAATCCCGCCACTTCTCGGGCATACTCCTTAAATCCTTCATTATAAGCCATAACCATACTCTCTAGTTGAGTACGAGTGGGCGCTAAATCAGCGTTGTATTGGTATTGTCGATAGAACGCAAACAGCCAAATCTTCCCAGTTATGAACATCAGATCTCTCAAGTTGATAGAACCAGTCCAATTGCGTGCCTGACAAACTATCTTGAAAAAAGTGGACCCAAAGATCCTTATCAGAGGAGTGGGGTTAGATCTTTCTGACATAGGATCTCAGATGCATCTTTGGACAGGACAAACCGTCATACTTAGCAAATGTAGGTACTTTGAACTTGGGAGGAATGACGACCCCAGCAACCAACCCTAGTTCTTCAAAATCTAAACCAGGTACCCTTTTCAACTCCACGGCTGCCAACCGATCCTCAAGATTTTTATACTTATCATCCGCCGGGGGATATTGCTGTTCAGAGTAATCTTCATCCTCTTCCTCTCTTCTTCTTCAACTTCAGATTCAGAAGGCAACGCAGCTCCTTTTTCTTTACCAACCCCTTCATCAGACGTCAAAGGGAACTCGAGAACCTTTCTAGCCTGGTTTTCAAACCTTCTTTCCCCAAGTGGCCTTACCGGTCCTTTTCTTCTTTTTTCTCTTTATCTTTCTCCAACAGTGCTTTAAGGTCCCTCTTGACCCTTTGCTAAGGTCATGAGGAGTTGCGGGAATTGAGAATTATGTGCTTGTCGATCCTTAACCGTCTGCTCCAAATCCATCTTGCTGAAATAAACAGCAGAAAGATAAGGAAACCTGGTGTGAAGACCTGTTTATGTATATGATGAATGATATGTTATTCATGTAATGCATTTCAAGGATTCAGAAATTCAAATTTGTTGCAAACAAAAAGAACACAACGTCATATTAAGAAGAAATTTGTTAGTACATAAATTCCCCAGGGGGCAAAAATATTACAAAATTCTTAATGTAAAAAGACATTGTGCATCCTCTTTGGTGCAATGTAAGTGTTGAGAGTTTCCTCTTCATGAAGTCGGCGGATAAGCCTCCAAAACCTTCTTCTCACTGGCGTAGAAGATGGCTTCAAAAGTATTCTGTTCTTCCTTGAGTTGTATCCAACTCTTTCGCAATTCTTCCAATGATGTTGGCATGTCTGGATGTAGGAGGGTGTATGGAACCTCTCCTTCCATAACAGGCTCTTTGATCACGGGGAGAATGTGAGGGTATGGCATCATAAGATTCTAGGCGCGAGTTCGTACCCACTTGAGATAAGGCTCAAGGGGGATGGAATTCTTGTGCCCCAGTGTCTTACTATCCACTTTGTTGGGCATCCTCCAAGCTCTGATAAACCTTTGTCGAAGTCCTTGAGCGTCATTGTCAAAGTCAAAAACCAAGTCAGGGATCAGCATATCATGAGGACCATCCCCTTCGGGCATATCCAAATTGTCTCAAAGCTAAACAGGGGTTGTAGGTAATGCCTCCCCTAA
Source organism: Vicia faba (assembly GCA_948472305.1). Taxonomy (NCBI): domain Eukaryota; kingdom Viridiplantae; phylum Streptophyta; class Magnoliopsida; order Fabales; family Fabaceae; genus Vicia; species Vicia faba. Next base: position 484,514,716 of record OX451739.1, on the reverse strand, counting down.
TGCCAAGTAGTGGGGACATTAGGGAATTCCCCACAACGATCAATGATGATGACATTTTCTCTAGACCGAGAACACCAATGAACATCAGAATGTGTGAGGGTCATCAACCGTTGTGACCACCTTAAACCCTGCTCATTCTTCAAAACTGACCGGGAAGGTGAGAAATAAACCACCTTGCTAGAAGAGGAGTACAGCACATGAGAACACCTCTTTTCCTCATTGTTCGTAGTGTAAATGAGTGTAGGATGTCCCCAAGCAAAGTAGGCATAGGATTCCGAGATATGAAAATCTTGACAGCATTCACATTTATAAGTTGATCAGGGTTTGGGAACAGGACCAACCCATAGATGAGAAGTGCTACAATCTCCTCAAAAGCTTGTAGATATAGAGAATTCTAGCAGTCTTGTGCCTTCTCATTACAGAAACTTTGCCAAGAAACCCTTGACACCAACTTCTGGTTTCTCAATGACCCTTGATATCAGATGGTTGCAAGGGCAATGCTTGAGCAACATCTTCAGACTTTGGTTCTCTTTTCTGTACCATTGTAGGGTAGTTGATGAAGAATAGGAATCCTCAAGAGTTGAGAAAATTCCTCCAAAGTAGGTACTAGTTGGTAATCAGGGAATGTGAAACATTGGTGAAGGGGGTCAAAGAACTGGAAGAGAACTTTCACCATGTCTTCTTCAATGTTGGAGTTGACCAAGCTGAGAAGTTTACCATGTCTTTCACTGAAAGGAGAATTTTCTGGTATCTTGGAAGTAAGCTCCTTGAGTTGAGGAGGGATTCTCACAAGGTTGACTTGAATTTTTTTTCCTGCGAAGAGATTCCATGACCTACAAAACAATAACAAAGATGAAGATCCAAACCCTTGAAATGGTTAGTGGATGCATATGATACTTTATGATGTTCATGATGTATGCACAAACATATATACAAGCAAAATCACACAAGATCCTAGTTTCAGGCTTGCATGAGGTTTCATAGGTACCCTCTTGAAGTTAGTTGGCTCAACCTGTCCTATTAATAGTAACCGGGTTCTAAGGAGCTCAATATCACTGGATTATTTTCTGTGTTTCATTGTTTTGGTTTAGCCACTTAACTGGCGACCAAAAATATTCCAAGAAAACAACCCTCAATGAGTGTAGTATCGAGTATCTACCAACTTCGGAATGCACTAAAGCTGGTCATCTCACTACCCATAAAAAAGGCCAAGATGGTCAAGTAAGGTTCTAAGAGTTCATTAGTGCTTCATGACATCACTCAGCGGCCCCGCTATTCTCTTTGATTGACTCAAAGGCTACCGGTACTCACAAATATATCGCACTAATATAGCTATTGCTTCAACCATGTCGGTATACCCCACACAGTTTCCACAACGTATTGCTATTTACCTATGAATGTTTCCCAAAATCCGGGTGGAGGATTCAAACCCAAGCAAAGAGAACCAAATGTAAAGCAATCAAAGGTGATCTAAACCCTAAAGTTACTCCACTTTTAGAATGATCCCCAGCAGAGTCTCCAGTTCTGTGATACAGTGGGAGAACTGACTTGAGGTTTTGCGTTTTGTATTCGCAAATGTTTCGGTTTAGCAAGAGTCGCCACCGACTTTTTATTTTATCCTAAGGAAAGGCCAAAAAGCACAGGAAAGACCTTTGAGATGTTTTCTTGGGTTCGGGGAGTAGATTATAAAAAGGGAAGGTGCAAGCACCCTTTTCATCCATGGTTATCCATGGGCTCTTAGTTACTTGTTAAGATCACTTGCTTTGCTTTTCCAATTGTTTGAAATGGTGCTTTGTGTGTGGTTTTGAAAGATGTTTTGAAAAGAGGCCATCATTGTGGGCAACCTTTGTAATGATTCTTGTTTGAATGTATACAAAGGTGTTTTTGTCTTTAGAAAAGATTTCAATGTTTGAAAGTTTATTTTGGGAAATGTTTTGAAATCGTGTTGTGAAGTGTGTTTGAAAATAGCAAGGATGTTTTTGAGAGCTTTTTGATCAAGTAACTAAGAGTTATCTACCCTATTTTACTCAAATATCTTTCTTATGTTTTTAACCCTTTTAACAGTGTTGTTTCACCATTGTATTTGGTGAACAACCTTGTGTTAGGATGTTAAACGGGACAGGCGCGGGTCATCGTATAGACCATGATAGTAATTGTGTCAAGTATCTTTGGAAATTTTCTTGAGGGACTTGATCATTTTTGTTTAGGAAACCAAGATAGCGTCATCGAGGGACTATGATCTTTTGTTTTGTTTTTTGTTTTGCCAAAGTACCCAACATGCATTACCATGGCCCATTTTTGA